>JBBBDQ010000199.1:417500-430000 GCA_037127315.1 Ascarosepion bandense | reverse complement strand
GCTGATCTGTGATTATACCATCGTTTTTTAAATTATCTTCAATACATCCTACGCATATTTTTGCAGTCTATTTGTATCTTGTACTTCTGCTTTGTAAATAACTCCTTCAGTTTTACAAATACCGTCAAGTAGTCATATTTCCTGCAGTTACATTTTTCATTAACGATATTTTGCAGCATGTTATTTTTATTTTTAGATTCTTGGCGTTTTGTCTCTTTATGTAATTTTCTTTAAATGATTTAAATAAAAATGGCTATAAAAGTGAATTAGAATATAAACCTCAAATAAATAAGCAAATGAAGACTAATGTGAGGAAACGAAATATCATTTTGTTCAACCCAACTTAAGTTCAGAAGTAAATTCCAAAATAGAGGAAATATTTTTTCGAATTGATTATTAAACACTTTCTTAAAAATTCAGAATTACACAAGATATTCAATAGAAATACAGTTAAATCAAGTTACAACTTCACCTGCAATTTAGAAAATTACATAAAGAGACGATAGTAAAACTGAACAATAACGTTAGTTTATATATATATATATATATATATATATATATATATATATATATATATATATAAGTGCGTGCGTGTGTGTGTCATAATAGACGTACGGTGTGTATTAAATCAATGGATAATTTTGAAATATATGTGAGGAATATTTTGTACAGTAAAGTGTGTAATAATGTATGTGTTCTTATGTAGAAACGCTTTTCTGTCTATGTATATCTTGAATAGCAATGTTAGTTAATATAAGTGTGTACGTGTGTATGTATGTGTGAATAAAATCTGTAGATATCATTTCCGTATAGATCGTTGAAATGTGGCGAGATTTTGCGACGATTTTGTATTTGTTGAAATTTGTTATTTACGTGTGTGTGCGTGTGTGTGTGTGAGAGAGAGAGAGAAAGAGAGAGAGGAATGTTGTTGTCACTTCTGTGTGGGTCTCTGAAATTCAGCTAGACGTGATAGATTTGTTTTGGCTAGATTTTTCATTCAAGATGGAATTAGAATTATTTATTTCATGTATTTTTATGTATTGGTAGACATAAGTTAGATTCATGAAGAATAGATCAGTAGAAAGATGGTGAAGGCAATGTTTTAAGCGAATGTTTATGGTTGGTAGTCAAGCTATTCTTCTTCTTCTTCTTCTTCTTCTTCTATGTGCCCTGTCCCTTCAGGATGTAGGCGATCATGGTTCTCCATGTCTCCCTATCCCTTGTGGCTCTTAGTATGTTTGCTCCTGTTGCTCCTGGCAACCCCCGTTCCGTCATCCACCTGATCAGACCCTGCAAATATGTTATCCGCTGCCTTCCTCTGTCTCTCCTTCCTTCTATCTGACCAGTCAGTATCAGGTTCTCCAGGCTCTCCTTCCTCATTGCGTGTCCCAGGAATTTCAGTTGTCTCTTCCTGATGCTCAGCATCAATTTCCTTTTTGTTGCCATTCTTTCCAACACCTCATCGTTGCTTGCATGCTCAGTCCACGATATCCGTAGCATCCTTCTGTAGAACCACATTTCGGCCGCTTCCAGTTTTGTCCTCATTTTCGATGATACTGTCCAGCATTCACTGCCGTATTGAAGAACTGACATCACGTATGTTTTCAAAATACTTTCTTCTTAAAGGCTTATGTTCTTTTTTAATTAGGCTGGAATCAGTGAAATCAATTTGTATACTGACGTGATATTTTCATTTTTTACAGGTATTGTAAATAATGGAGTTGAGAACAAAGGAAGGGGTTTCGAATTAAAAGAGTTCATATCGGGAGCATTTATTGACATTGATTCGGATCGGAATTTGTTTCGCACTGTGTGTCACAGTGTTCTGGAGAGGTTCGAAGAATGTTGCAACGTTAAGGAGGATATTTTGTGCACTTACGAGATTAAACAGTGTTAAACAAATGGCGTTTTAATAAGTAAATGCAAATATAATAAACAATAAAAAAAAAGAAGGAAAGTGTATAAAGAGTGCAATGGATAAATTGTCTCAATTACGCAAAAGTGAAAATAACACTGGAATCTCATTTTTAACTGATATATTTGCAAAATTACTACACAAATGTATCTTAAAATGCTAAAAAGTAAATTTATTTAATAAAATCGTCATTGGCTTCAACAACCGTCTCCAGATGTTTTTGGAATACTTTACACACACACACACACACACACACACACACACACACACACACACACACACACACGCACACGCACACACACAAGCCTTTCTTCCTCTTCCTTTTTAATTAAATAATTCTTACAAAGGTTTGGCTTTTAACCCTGTATTTGAATTTCAGTGAAGTTTTTAGGAAAATCCACACTGTCCTAATACTTTTGTACACTACCGGTAGTGTGCGAAAGTGTTAGGACAGGGGTGATTTTAAACTTTATTTTGATGCCTCATAAAAGATAAAATAGTTCTTGTCCTAATACTTTTGCACAGTACTGTATATATACCAGGCTCTCGATAAGAATAGCGAAACTTAAGCTATTGAACTGGATATCTCTAAAGCATTTGAGAGAATCTGGCATGCTGGCCTTCTACTCAAGCTACATGGCTATGGTATAACTTGGATTAGTCCAGTCTTTTCTTTCAAATCGCATGATGATTTAAATGCGATTCCAGATATTATCATACGAATGCAGTCTCTATTTTTCTCGCTTTTTCTGATCTTCATCAACGATCTTCCTGATGTAATTAAATCCCAAGTAGGCACGCTGACGACACAACCCTTTACTCCTGCCACGATAAGAAATTTGCCAAGGCTGACAAAGCAAACTTCGCTGCTGATCTTGAAAAGGACCTCCAATCTGTGGCGTGCTGGGGTAATAAATAGCTCATAAATTTTAATGCTTCCAAAACGAAGTTGCTATCTTTTAACCACCATAGACAACAGTTCCTACCCCCCCCCATCAGAATAGATCAGGATAATCACCTTGAAAGTAAAACACTGCGCCTCCTCGGCCTAATTCTACCAGCTGACCTCAAATGGAATGATTACATTGAATCCATAGCTAAATCTCCTGCTCTTAATGTCGGTTCCTTTGTGGTGCCAGGAAGTTTTTCTTGTCTAAATCCATCCTTGCACATATATAAATCTAACATCCGCCTGTGCATTGAACACTGCAGCCATATCTGGTCGGTTGCCCTTGCTATTCGTCTCGGGCTTCTTGAAAAAATTCCAACGAAGAATCTGTAGTGTAATTAATCTCGACCTGGTAGCTCAGCTCCAGTCACTTTCTCACTGGCGTAATGTGGCTTTCTTCTGTCTCTTCTACAAGGACTTTCACGGCTTCTGCTCCGATGGGCTTAGCTCTCTGGTGTCCCACTCTGCATGAATTTACTCGAGTTGCTAGACTAGTGGTTAGGTCCCACCCTTTTCCAGTGAAATCAATAAACTGTCACCGCAACTTCTACTTCATCAGCTTCTTTGCTCACACTTCCCGCCCAAGGAATTTTCTTCCGTATACTTGCTTCCATGAAAGCTACAATATCCAAGAATGTAAATGCAAAGTCAACTGCCGTCTCTTATCTTCTTGACTCACATTCTTTCTATGACAATCCTTGTATTGTGTTCTTTCTTTCCACTCTACTCTCATACAGCCCACTTCACACCTGTATTCTCATCCTTTTCTTACTCATTCTCTGACTCCCCTGTAACCTGTACCTTTTTCTCATCACTCACCTCTTCTATAACCCCCTGCACCCCAGTGGCAGTTCTGCCTTGCTTTGGGTGAAATGGTTAGAACGTTAAAGGACATGCACACACTGGTACACGAATACGAACACACACCTACACACACATGCGCGTGCACATACACGCACACACATATATATAGGAATGATTATATAATGGTTAGCAAATTAGCTATGCTAAATCAATTAGATCCTCACTAGGTGCCTGATACCTCGGCCTTCTGCTACATTTAAGCTACACTTAGAAAATCGCCATATATGAAGGTGAATGTCTGCATCACGTTTGTGCGTAAAAATAACATGTTTGCCTCACATTTCAATTACTGTGAATTATAGTGAGTTCGTTCCTTACAAGATGCACCATATTTATGACAACCTAAGCTAAGAGTAGTAAAGAACAACTCTATATATATATATATATATATATATATATATATATTAAAAAAAGGATTAATTCAAAGATGTTGAATGGCCATTTCGATATGGGGATCTTCATATCGAAATGGCCATTCAACATCTTTGAATTAATCCTTTTTTAATATATATTTGCTCTGTAATATTTTATTACATGGAGCTCTCTTCCTGTATCATTTTTTAATATTAAAATAAAATTTTTAATATTAATTAGGATCAGGTTTTTTGGAATTTACCTTCCTGCTTTTTTCCCTTGGATTGAAGTATCTGAATTAAAATATATATATATATATATATATATATATATATGATAAAAGAAAAACTGTTTCATTTTACTATATCTGATAACGTGTGCGTTTCACCTTTTTAGGATTTTTCAGATAAAATAATCGATAGAAAGAAATGAATAACTTTTTTATATTTTCAGAATGGTTGAAATCTTTTTAGAAAAAAAATTATGAATCTTTTTTTGAAAACTGGATGAGAATTTACCTTAAACAATAAAAATAGCTTGGAAAATATATTTTAATAGCTTATGACATGAATTAAGAATTATATTATAAAGAAAATATCCAGAAAAGAATATTAACGGCTTTTTATAAGTCACATTTTGATTTGTTTTAATTAAGAGAAACGCCAGCTTAGCGAAAAAGTACTAATACTGACAAAGCTAAATGTAGCTGAACTTTGTAAAACGTCTATAGGAAAATATAACACTTCAATATACACCATAGTAGAAATGATTAAAAAACAAGTCACACACACACACACACACACACACACACACACACACACACACAGATAGATAGATAGATAGATAGATAGATAGATAGATAGATATGAACAAACTGACATAGAAAGAAAGAAAGAAAGAAAGGGCCACTTCTACTCCAACAACTTTTTTCCTCGCAATTCCCGCCTGTGGAACTCTCTCCCGTTTACTTGCTTCCCTAATAACTACACTCATCAAAAATCTTCAAACGCCATCTTATATTTTATTGAATCACGTTCATTCTTTGTCCTTTCCTCAATCCTCCCTATACTCAATCTTTTCTCTCATTTTCACTAGTACTAGTGGCATTCTCGCCATGCCTAGGGTGAAACTACATTTTTAATAGATAACTGACTAGACAGAAGATTTTTCCGCAGTAGGTTGCCACGTCTTTCGGTAGAATGGTTGCCAGCCAAGGATACAAAACCCAAACTGACCCTTTTGTGACAAAAAAATTTTGTGCCATTTCCGGTACGGTCGCTGTTTCAATGTTAAACGGTATACACTTCTACCCTTCAATTAACCTCAATATTTCCTAAAACTTTTCGAAATAGTCTGAATTTAATTAAACTATTTGATTTTCCAGGTCTGATTAAGTAGCTGGTACTTTTAGAACTGCCGAAATGAATTCTGCATATATAACCGTTTAAATGTGTTGAGATGTTTTCTCTCTCTCTCTATCTCTCTTTGTGTATATATATATATATATATATATATATATATATAAATTCACTGTAATTTTAATTACATTGAGCTCTCCTTCTGTATCATTTTTTAATATTAAAATTTTTAATATTAATTAGGATCAGGTTCTTGAAATTTACCTTCCTACTTTTCCATTTCGGATTAAATTAATTTAATAAATTATATATACATATATATATATATATATATATATATATATATATATATATATATACCAAATCGGTTGAGTTTCGATCCCGGAGAGAAGCAAGTCGATGTCTAGCCACACTGATGAGCTGTGATACAGGCTTGTATTTGTATGATGAATATATATATTTATTATTTTGAACATTATTTTTACCGATACTCGTATTTAAGTAGATATTCTGTTTTTAATTAAACAGTATTTTATATTTATATTGACCGGCCTGATTATTTCACAAATTTTTATGACGAAAAGGTGTGCTATCCAGCAGGATTCGAAACTGCGACCCCTATTTACATAGGGGAAGCTACCATTTGATCTGGTACTGTCTTAACCACTCGACCATGAATAGCCTCTTGATCAGACGAGGTCTTTATCATGCTTATATAACACAATTTTCGATCTATCGTAAGCAAACCATATCTGCTCTGTAATGTACCGTAATGTCAAACAAATGTAAACATGTTACGGAGATTAACGAATTTTAACGAAACTTGCTTATAAGCAACCGACAATTTGTAATGAATTAAGAAAAGAAAGTAAAAGTGGGAAAGGGATGGTTGACAGGGAAGTAAGCTAAGAAAAAACAAGAAAAGAAAAAAAAAAGAAAAAAGAAAAAATCTGTTTCCACAGAAACAAGGGAAGTTGTAGAAATTTCTCGTAGAAATGGCCATTCAGCAAATTTGAACATCGGAATTTGTTTTATTATATATATATATATATATATATATATATATATATATATATATATATATGTGGTGTAAATATAGAAGAATCCAAAGCTGTATCATGTACATAAGGTGGTAGGATCACTCACTAGGAGAGCTCTAAAATTACAAATTATTATTATTATTATTATTATTATTATTATTATTATTATTATATATATTATTTTGAACATTATTTGTACCGATACTCGTATTTAAGTAGATATTCTGTTTTTAATTAAACAGTATTTTTATATTTATATCTACTGGCCTGATTATTTACGATAAATTTTTATTACGAAAATGTGTGCTATCCAGCAGGATTCGAACCTATCGGTAAAAATAATGTTCAAAATAATTCATTACAAATTGTCGGTTGCTTATAACCAAGTTTCGTTAAAATTCGTTAATTTCCGTAGCATGTTTATATATATATATATATGCAATTATTTAAAAACAGATGCTCCATTGCGCAATCAAAAGAACTGAATATGCAGAGCCGGTGGTCATGTGTATAACGAAGTATCAAGAAATGCGGTTTGCTCCTTACAGCATGATATTTCATATAGTTGAAATCTGGCTAGCAATATATATATATATATATATATATATATATATATATATATATATATATATATATATGCGCAGCAAATCGCATTTCTTGACGCTTCTTTATACACACGACCGAGAATAAGGGTGTTACTTCTTTATTGTTTTTGAAACATTTTGTATTAGTCTTTGTATTAGTTTATAGAAATTTCAAGTCTGCAATCTTTTTCATTTTGGTGTCAAAGAATTCTTCACAGCATCTAGTAAAGTTTTGCTCTGAATATTCAGTTCCTTTGATTGCGTATTGAGCACTTTTTTTAAAATCACTAACCAGTACATTTTTTACTTCTTGCCTATCCCTAGTTTTTTCAAATAAATTTCTACAATTCTGATTCATAAACCATACTGACTCTTTGCATGAAGAGAGTTTAATTGTTGCAGTGTTGGTTTTCTAAAATAGTTAATTTATATGAAAGATTGTTATGAATTTTTTCACTGGTTGCGTGTCTTTTGCACCAATTAATTTCTATCTATCTATCTATCTATCTATCTATCTATCTATCTATCTATCTATCTATAATGTATTTATATTGATAAATTTCTGTCTAAATTCCGCAAAATGAAAATAACATACACAGAGCAAACCTCATTTCTTGACGCTTCTTCTTTATACACATGTCCGCCGGCTCAGAATATTCAGTTCCTTTGATTGCGTATTGAGCACTTTTTTAAAAATCACCCTCTACTGGTCTAACCAGTACAATTTTTACTTCTTGCGTATCCCTAGTTTTTTTCAAATAAATTTCTACAATTCTGATTCATAAACCATGCTGAATCTTTGCATGAAGAGAGTTTAATTGTTGCAGCATTGGTTTTCGAAAAAAGATAATTTATATGGTGGATTGTTATAAATTTTTTCACTGGTAGCGCGTCTTTTGCACCAATTAATTTTTATCTATCTATCTATCTATCTATCTATCTATCTATCTATCTATCTATCTAGGATAATTCGTTTCTATCTATCGAGTTGAGTCAGCCTATATCGATCTATTTCAGTCTACACCTATCTATCTATCTATCTATCTATCTATCTATCTATCTATTTCAGTCTGGTCATATCTATCTATCTATCTATTTATCTATCTATCTATCTATCTATCTCAGTCTGGTCTATCTATCTATCTATCTATCTATCTATCTATCTATCTATCTATCTATCTATCTCAGTCTGTTCATATCTATCTATCTATCTATCTATCTATCTATCTATCTATCTCAGTCTGGTTCTATCTATCTATCTATCTATCTATCTATCTATCTCAGTCTGTTCATATCTATCTATCTATCTATCTATCTATCTATCTATCTATCTATCTCAGTCTGTTCATATCTATCTATCTATCTATCTATCTATCTATTTATCTATCTATCTATCTATCTATTTCAGTCTGTTCATATCTATCTATCTATCTATCTATCTATCTATCTATCTATCTATCTATCTATCTATCTATCTAGGATAATTCGTTTCTATCTATCGAGTTGAGTCAGCCTATATCGATCTATTTCAGTCTACACCTATCTATCTATCTATCTATCTATCTATCTATCTATCTATCTATCTATCTATTTCAGTCTGGTCATATCTATCTATCTATCTATCTATCTATCTATCTATCTATCTATCTCAGTCTGTTCATATCTATCTATCTATCTATCTATCTATCTATCTATCTATCTATCTATCTATCTCAGTCTGGTCATATCTATCTATCTATCTATCTATCTATCTATCTCAGTCTGTTCATATCTATCTATCTATCTATCTATCTATCTCAGTCTGGTCATATCTATCTATCTATCTATCTATCTATCTATCTATCTATCTATCTCAGTCTGTTCATATCTATCTATCTATCTATCTATCTATCTATCTATCTATCTATCTATCTCAGTCTGTTCATATCTATCTATCTATCTATCTATCTATCTATCTATCTATCTATCTATCTATCTCAGTCTGGTCATATCTATCTATCTATCTATCTATCTATCTATCTATCTATCTATCTCATTGTCTGTTCATATCTATCTATCTATCTATCTATCTATCTATCTATCTATTTCAGTCTGTTCATATCTATCTATCTATCTCAGTCTGTTCATATCTATCTATCTATCTATCTATCTATCTATCTATCTATCTATCTATCTATCTATGCAAGTCTGTTCATATCTATCTATCTATCTATCTATCTATCTATCTATCTATCTATCTATCTATCTATCTATCTCAGTCTGTTTATAATCTATCTATCTATCTATCTATCTATCTATCTATCTATCTATCTATCTCAGTCTGTTCATATCTATCTATCTATCTATCTATCTATCTATCTATCTATCTATCTCAGTCTGTTCATATCTATCTATCTATCTATCTATCTATCTATTTATCTATCTATCTATCTATCTATTTCAGTCTGTTCATATCTATCTATCTATCTATCTATCTATCTATCTATCTATCTATCTATCTATCTAGGATAATTCGTTTCTATCTATCGAGTTGAGTCAGCCTATATCGATCTATTTCAGTCTACACCTATCTATCTATCTATCTATCTATCTATCTATCTATCTATTTCAGTCTGAGTCATATCTATCTATCTATCTATCTATCTATCTATCTATCTCAGTCTGTTCATATCTATCTATCTATCTATCTATCTATCTATCTATCTATCTATCTATCTATCTATCCTGATCTGGTCATATCTATCTATCTATCTATCTATCTATCTATCTATCTATCTCAGTCCATTCATCTATCTATCTATCTATCTATCTATCTATCTATCTATCTCAGTCTGTTCTATCTATCTATCTATCTATCTATCTCAGTCTGGTCATATCTATCTATCTATCTATCTATCTATCTATCTATCTCAGTCTGTTCATATCTATCTATCTATCTATCTATCTATCTATCTATCTATCTATCTATCTATCTATCTATTTCAGTCTGTTCTATCTATCTATCTATCTCAGTCTGTTCATATCTATCTATCTATCTATCTATCTATCTATCTATCTATCTATCTATCTATCTATCTATGATCTGTTCATATCTATCTATCTATCTATCTATCTATCTATCTATCTATCTATCTATCTATCTATCTATCTCAGTCTGTTTATAATCTATCTATCTATCTATCTATCTATCTATCTCAGTCTGTTCATATCTATCTATCTATCTATCTATCTATCTATCTATCTCAGTCTGGTCATATCTATCTATCTATCTATCTATATATCTACCTATCTATCTCAGTCTGTTCATATCTATCTATCTATCTATCTATCTATCTATCTATCTATCTATCTATCTATCTCAGTCTGTTCATATCTATCTATCTATCTATCTATCTATCTATCTATCTATCTATCTATCTATCTCAGTCATAGTCATATCTATCTATCTATCTATCTATCTATCTATCTATCTATCTATTTCAGTCTGTTCATATCTATCTATCTATCTCAGTCTGTTCATATCTATCTATCTATCTATCTATCTATCTATGCAAGTCTGTTCATATCTATCTATCTATCTATCTATCTATCTATCTATCTATCTATCTATCTATCTATCTATCTATCTCAGTCTGTTTATAATCTATCTATCTATCTATCTATCTATCTATCTATCTATCTCAGTCTGTTCATATCTATCTATCTATCTATCTATCTATCTATCTATCTCAGTCTGTTCATATCTATCTATCTATCTATCTATCTATCTATCTATCTATCTATCTATCTATTTCAGTCTGTTCATATCTATCTATCTATCTATCTATCTATCTATCTCAGTCTGTTCATATCTATCTATCTATCTATCTATCTATCTATCTATCTATCTATTTCAGTCTGTTCATATCTATCTATCTATCTATCTATCTATCTCAGCCTGGTCATCTCTCTCTCTCTCTCTATCTATCTATCTATCTATCTATCTATCTATCTATTTCAGTCTGTTCATATCTATCTATCTATCTATCTATCTCGATCTGGTCATCTCTCTCTCTCTCTCTCTATCTATCTATCTATCTATCTATCTATCTATAGGGTATTTATATTGATAAACTGCCGTCTAAATTACACAAAAATGAAAATAACACTGACATCTCATTTTAACAGATATATTTACCAAAATTACACACAAATATATTGAAATACTAAAGAGAAAATGTATTCAATAAAATCGCTATTGGCTTTAACCACAGCCTCCAGACGATTTTGGAATCTACTACAACACTTCTGGACGGTTTCCTTGTTTAAATCGGTGAATGCTGCTAAAATCCTTGCATTCAGTTGATCTTTGGTGTTACAAGGAGTTTTGTTCGTTTCTCGCCCAACTTCGCCCTACACAGTTTGCAGTCTGGAGAGTTAGGTGGCCTGATGTAAGGAGACATGTGGTCGCATAAATTATCTGACAACCATGACTGGGTTCTCCTGTTTGTGTGACATGTTACAGAGTCTTCTAACCAGACATAGGGTTTCCAGTAGTCATCCTCTTGACCTAGGGTAGCAATACCTCCTCAAGCCACTTGATGTAGGACTCCGTGTTGAGTTTGAGGACCTCATCAAGAAATTCGGTGATTCTTTTCTTATCAGAACGATCAGAGTGAGTTTTCCGAGCTGCCGTACATTCGTAATCACAATTAGACTCATCCAACTCTTTCTGAATCTGTCCTTAGATTGACACACAAACATTCTGAAATGTTTGTATTGGAACTTCCGGCGTAAATACCAAGCAGCAGAGCATGTTGTTCCAAATTATTAGCGCAATGTATTGCGTCATGATACTCTTTTTCTCGCAGACGGTGCCCAACCGACCCTACTATATTGTGCAGGTGAGAAAACCAGAAACAAACAACGCGCATACTCTAAATTAAAAATATATAATCGTAACATTTCACCCATTGCACCCTTTATATACATATTTCTAAAGAGTTTTTCGCACTTCCCGCCTGTGGAATTCCCTTCTACATACTTGCTTCCCCGACAGCTACAATCTCCAGGAGTTTAAATGTAAGGTCAATAGACACCTTCTAACGCACTAACTCGCATCCATTCTCTCAAACACTCTTCCCATCTACCCAACCCTCATTCTCGGTATCCTTACCCGTCTTTCACTCTCCTTCTGACATTTCCTACATCTAACCACTCTTTCTTATCACTTTCCCCTATGTAACCCCCTGCGCAATAGTGGCAGTGGAATGCCTTGCTTGGAGTGAAATGATTATATATATATATATATATATAAAAAGGATTAATCTTTAATCGGTATTTTATTGCATCAAACGTTATTATAGTGGGCACTTCTTATTTGAAATAGACGGCCTATTCTTTTTTTATTAAAAAGTATGTATTACGTCTATCAGCCTTCGCATTTGAGAAATATTA